>CM048745.1:374399257-374434257 GCA_026315105.1 Locusta migratoria
TTAGAAATGGAGTGGGGAGCCGGGTGAGGGGAGAAGAATAAAACAAAATAAAAATACATTAAAAATAATAAAATAAAATAAAAAATAATAAATAAATAAAATGCGTGCGCATTGCATGTACATAAGACTGCGGAGACGGACACACACACACACACACACACACACACACACACACACACACACACACACACACACACACACAAGATCGCAAATTCACGCACCACTCAAAATAGGTGAGGTTTGGGATAGAGAGGTAGGAACTGTAACGTATGGGAAAAAAAGAAAAGTTATTGTAGGTTGAGGCCTGGATGATTTCGGGATTGGAAAATGTATTGTATGTATCTGTGCAGTTCGAAAAGTTGGTGGTGGATGGGAGGATCCAGATGGCCCGGGCCATTGAAATCAAACATGTGCTCCACTGCATGCTGTGCCACAGGGTGGTCCACTTTGTTTTTGGCCACAGTTTGGTGGTAGCCATTCATCCTAATTGATAGCTGGTTGGTGGTCATGCCAATATAGAAAGCAGCACAGTTGGTAAATTACATGGCTGTTTTCACAGGTGGCCTGGCCTCTGATAGAGTAGGATAAGCCCGTGACAGGACTGGAATAGGAAGTGCTGGGTGGGTGGATTAGACAGGTCTTGCAGCTGGGTCTTCCACAAGGATATGATCCCTGTGGCAGTGCTCTGAGTTTCGGGGTGGCATAAGGATGAACTAGGATTTTGTGGAGATTGGGAGTGCGATGGAACACCGCTTTACAAGGGGTGGGAAGGATCTTGGGCAGAATGTCTCTCATTTCTGGGCACGAGAATAGAAAATGAAAATCTTTGCAAAGGATACAGTTTAGTTGCTCGAGTCCAGGGAAGTACTGGGTGACAAGGGGAGCACTCTTTTGTGGATGGTTACTGGTGTTAGAGGGAGGATTTGGAATGTGTGAGGATATGGCACGGGATAGCTGTTTGCGGACTAGGTCGGTGGGGTACTTTCTGTCTGTGAAGGCCTTTGTGAGACCCTCAGGATATTCAGAAAGGGAGTTTTGTCACTGCAGATACACATTCCACGGGTAGCCAGGCTGTAAGGGAGGGATATTTTGATGTGGAAGGGATGGTAACTGTCAAAGTGAAGGTACTGTTGGTAGGTTTAATATGGATGGAAGTGTGGATGGAGCCATCAGTGAGGTGGAGGTTGACATCCAGGAATGTGGCACGGTAGGTTGAGGAAGACCAGGTGATGTGGATGGGGGAGAAGGAATTGAGGTTCTGAAGAAAGGAGGATAGGGTGTCCCGGCCTTTAATCCAGATCATGAAAATATCAATAAACCTGAGCCAGGCCATAGGTTTGGGATGCTAGGAAGGATTCCTCACATTGGCATAGGAGGGTGCCATGCGGGTGCCACCCATGGCTGTGCCTCGGATTTGATGGTAAACTTTCCCCTCAAAGGAAAAGTAGTTGTTAGTTAGGATTAAATTGGTGAGGGTTATGAGGAATGAGGTATCAGGCTTGAGTTCAGAGGGACGTTGGGTGAGGTAGTGTTTCAGAGCGGCAAGGCCATGGGCATGTGGGATGTTTGTGTATAGGGAGGTGGCATCCACTGTGACAAGTAAGGATCCAGGAGGCAAAGGGGTGGGAATGATGGAGAGAGTATGAAGAAAGTGGTTGGTATCCTTGATGTGGGAAGATAGATTTTGGACAATTGGTTGGAGGTGTTTGTCAACGAGGGCTGAGATTCGTTCAGTAGGAAAACAGTAACCAGCCACAATAGGGAGTCCAGGATTATTAGGTTTGTGGATTTTGGGGAGCATATAGAAGGTGGGTGTACAGGGTGTTGCTGGGGTGAGGAGGGATATGGATTCAGGGGAGAGTTTCTGGGAGGGGCCATAGGATTTTAGTAGGGATAGGAGATCTTGTTGGACTTTGGGTATGGGGGACATTCTGGCAAAACTTGTAGGTGGAGGAGTCAGAGAGTTGGTAGAGCCCTGCTGCCAGGTAGAAGTCACTGTGATCCATAACTACAGTGGTGGAACCTTTATCCGCAGGGAGGATGATTATGTCAGGATTAGTTTTAAGGTTTTGGATGGCTCTTCTTTCTTCTGCTGAAAGGTTTGACTTCTTGGGAAGGGACTTGGGAAAGGATGGTGAGACCAAGTTGGAGGTGAGAAACTCTTTAAGGGTAACCAGAGGGTGGTTAGGTCGGAGTATAGGGGGATCTTTGTTGGATGGTAGTATGAATTGGGACAGGCAGGGTTCAATATTGGGATTAGGTAGGTTATGGTCAAAGAGATTGTTGGCAAAGTAGTGTTTCCATCGTAGGGATCGGGAAAAGGGATGTTGTGGAGTGGTGTAGGGTGTTTGGAGGGATGAGGTAGGTTCAAGAGGTCAGCTAAGCATGGTCTGGGAGCTATGAGGGGTTCACGAGGAGTAACACTGTGGGTCAGATAAGGATTGGATATGGGTGCTCCAAGGCGGCAATATGATGTCAGCAGGCTGGACAATTTGTGGAGGTGGTGTTTGGAGTGCTCCTCCAGTTGCTGGAGAGCAAAGTATTCAATCTGGAAGATGGGATGTAGGTAGTTTTGGTTACACAATAGTAATATCTTACTGAGTGAGAGAAGGTAGCTAAAGGATTTATTAGCCATGGAGAGGTGATTTTGTAGGACTAGTTTCGTGAGGGATAAGGATTGGTGGAATATGAAAAGGTGCAGGTCATTGTGAAAGGAGGGGTGGGATCCAGACAATGGAATTTTTAAGGTTAGACCGTTAGGAGGGATACCATGACTTAGGCAGCATTTCAGGAATAGGATGTGGGATTGGGTTTTGGCCAGGGAAAGGGATACTTTCCTGAACTGGTACAGATAGATGGAGCAGGGGTCCAATGGGGTAGGGATGGTGCAGGGAAAATGGAAAATGAGGAATGTTGGGAGAGGCAGTGGATTATGATAAGCCTAAGGCCTGGGAAGAGGTTCCTCAACACACAAAATACGCACCAGGCGAGCAAAAGTTCAGAAATTCACCCACAGAAGTACACAGATACCCAAGCACGCAAAATGATGGAAAAGCTGCAAAATCAAGCATAAAATCATGCACCAGAACTCAATATCATGCACTAGAATGCGAGATCTCCCACATGAGCAAGCAGCCCAATGCGTACAAAAACGTTAAACAACGCGTTAGTACAGAAATTCGTGTGACGAAATGCAGAACAAAGGAGGAATCCTTCCTAGCATCCCAAAACCCCAAACCTCTGGCCTGGTTCAGATTCATTGATGATATTTTCATGATCTGGACTCAGGGCCAGGACACCCTATCCTCCTTTCTTCAGAACCTCAATTCCTTCTCTCCCATCCACTTCACCTGGTCTTCCTCAACCTACCGTGCCACATTCCTGGATGTCAACCTCCAGCTCACTGATGGCTCCATCCACACTTCCATCCATATTAAACCTACCAACCACCAACAGTACCTGCACTTTGACAGTTGCCATCCCTTCCACATCAAAATATCCCTCCCTTACAGCCTGACCACCTGTGGACGGCGTATCTGCAGTGACAAAACTCCCTTTCTGAATATGCTGAGGGTCTCACAAAGGCATTCACAGACAGAAACTACCCCACAGACCTAGTCTGCAAACAGAAATCCTGTGGCCATATCCTCACACATCCCAAATCATCCTCCTAACACCAGTAACCATCCACAAAAGACCGCTCTCCTTGTAACTCAGTTATCCCTACAATACATTCTCCAATCCCGAAATCATCCAGGCCTCAACCTATGATAACTTCCCTTTTTTCCATACCTTACAGTTCCTACCTCTCTATCTCTGTGTGTGTGTGTGTGTGTGTGTGTGTGTGTGTGTGTTTCCTAAGCTGCATCTCGTCATTTCCTTCTAGGCCATGCTGTACCCATCCCCACCACGACGAAATCTTCCTATCCCCTCTCGTCTCCCCTCCTCTCCCATCCCCAATTTACACGCCACAGAGCGTGATTCGAAGTGTGGCAGCCGGAAGTGATGGTTATATGACTGTGTTGTGTGTCTGTGATTGCACGAGTTCTATTTTCTGATGAAGGCCATGGCTAATAGCTGAAAGACTTGTGCCCCAGGGGGAGTGTGATAAGACCGCTATTATTTTCTATCTATATAAATGATCTGAATATTAAGACGAAAAATTCCTAGCAGGAAAAATTAAATATAAAAAATAGACGAAGATTACTCACCAGGCGAAGGAGCACAGGTGTAACAGCATCACAAATAAATAAATGAATACACACACACACACACACACACACACACACACACACACACACACACACACACACTAGCTTTCGCAGCCTAGCTGTTTCATCAGGCAGAAGGGAAGGAGAGGGAAAAGGAAATGATGAGGGTTTTAAGGAAGGGGGTAAGGAGCCATTCCAAACCCGGGACAGGAAAGACTTACCTTGGGGGAAAAAATGGAGGGTAAACAAATGCACACACACCCACACATTCACACAGACACAAGTACACCTAGGCAGACATACTGTAGCTACAGTATGTCTGCCTAGGTGTACTTGTGTCTGTGATACTGTAGCTACAGTATGTCTGCCTAGGTGTACTTGTGTCTGTGTGAATGTGTGGGTTTGTGTGCATTTGTTTACCCTCCATTTTTTCCCCCAAGGTAAGTCTTTCCTGTCCCGGGATTGGAATGGCTCCTTACCCCCTTCCTTAAAACCCTCATCATTTCCTTTTCCCTCTCCTTCCCTTCTGCCTGATGAAACAGTTAGGCTGCGAAAGCTAGCATGTGTGTGTGTGTGTGTGTGTGTGTGTGTGTGTGTGTGTGTGTGTGTGTGTGTGTGTGTGTATTCATTTATTTATTTGTGACGCTGTTACACCTGTGCTCCTTCGCCTGGTGAGTAATCTTCGTCTATTTTTTATATTTATATAAATGATCTGGTGTACAGACTAACTTCTGATTTGCGGCTGTTTGCTGATGACGCTGTAGTGTATGGGAGGGTGTCATCTTTAATTGACTGTAATAGTATTCAGGATGACTTGGACAAAATTTCTAGTTGGTGCAAAGAATGGTACCTAGGTCTCAATTTAAGGTGATGCACATGAGTAGGAAAAACAATCCCATTACATTGGAATACAGCATTAATAGTGAGCTTCTTGATGCAGTCATGTCACTCAAATATCTAGGCGTATCGTTGCAGAGTGATGTGAAACGGAATGAACATGTGACGACAGTTTTGAGTAAGGCGGACAGCCGACTTTGGTTTATTGGGAGAATTTTGGGAAGATGTACTTCATCTGTAAAGGAGACCGCAAATAAAACGCTTGTACAACCACATCTCAAGTGTTTGGGACCTGCAGCAGATCAGTTTAAAGAAAGACATAGAAGCAGTTCAGAGGCGAGCAGCTAGATTCCTTACTGGTAAGTTCGACCCATGCGCAAGAGTCCCGGAAATGCTCCAGGAACTCAAATGGGGATCGCTGGAGGAAAAACATCATTCTTTTCGAGAAATTCTGTTGAGGAAATTTAGAAAGGCAGAATCTGAAGCTGAGTGTAGAACGTTCTTTCTGCCGCCTACTTACATTTCTCGTAATGATCGCAAAGATAAGAGAAATTAGGGCTCATATGGAGGCGGGCATTTTTTTTTTCCTCATTCTATTTGGGAGTGGAATAGGAAAGGAAATGCCTAGTAGTGGTACAGAGTGTACCCTCCGCCACGCACCTTACGGTGGATTGCGAGTATGTATGTATGTAGATGTAATGTGTAAGTAATTTTTAGCATACCCTATGGCAGTGTTATATCAAGAAATCACAATGTTGCAGAATTGTGGCAAATGCAGTAGGATCTGTAGTGTATCAAATAAAGGTGCAGGGAGTGGCAATTGTCCTTCAACATAAAATATGTAGCATATTGCAAATACATAGAAAGAAACAAACATTATTATATGATTACACAATTTTAGAACAATCATTCCAAGCAGTTACTTCCATAAAATATCTGGGAGCACACATACATAGTGATCCGAAATGAAATAACCACATAAAATGAATCTTGAGTAAGGCAGATGCCAGTCAGAATCATTGGAAGACTACTTAGGAAGTGTAGACCAGCAACAAAGGAAGTACCTTAAGAAACACTAATTGAGCCAATACTTTAATATTATTGCAGTACCTGTACCACGTGGCCATGGTATGGAAGTTAGACAAGATCCAGGGAAGAGCAGCACGTTTCATTACAGGTTTACATATGAAGTGCAAATGCGCAATTGTGGCGATGGGCCAGCTCCAGTGGCAGATGCTCCAAGTGAGGGGTTCTGTATCACGTAATGAGCTACCATCAATGTTATAAGAGCATACTTTCGTCAAAGGGTCATCCAATATATTGCTTCCTCCTGCACATATCTCACAAAAAGACCATGAGGATAAAATTGAAGCGATTAGAACCCACATGAATGCTTATAGCCAAGTAATTTTTGCCACAAATAATATGTTACTAGAACAGGAAAATGAGGAATTGACAATGGTATACAAAGAATCCTCCAAAATACACCTTTAACTGGTTTGTAGAGTGTAGGCTCAGAACAAAGTGAAACCATTAGTGAGCATTCTTCTCATGTGTCATAGTCATTTGCAAATGAGCCTTCACTAGAGGTTCTATACAAAACCACCCCCCTGAGCTTACAACCAGGAGTCCAGTTACAACAACTTTACTTTAATACAGATGTTTTACAACTTCTAAAATCCTGCATGCATTGTGGAAAAAACTGAAAACAATCATATTATACAGCAACCTAGAAAAGTTATTACAGAGAATATATGCTACAGCAAATTAATAGGAAATGAGATTCCGAGAAATTGTGTCCCAATAACAAAAGTGTTTTTCTACAGGTCCTTTTCAGAATATGAAAGAAATGGCTGAAGTTTACATCATTCACTACTCACCTGATTAGTCATAGCTACAAAAATAGCTAACAAAAACAAATAACAGCACCATGAAAATTTCTTCTGCACTTCTTCTTCTGTAAGCGTAATGAAATCCCATGTCATAAAAGCCAAAAAAGGAATTGTCAGCATGAAGTTATCTCCATTAGTTTCAATAAAATCATGCCTTGTAATGGAAGTTGGATCAATGTGATGCTCACGAAAAGGCCTCAGAAAATTCTGTAAACATAATAAAAATAATTACAATCTTTTAGTAATTTCCACAATGAGATATTTTATTTCAGTTTAAAAAGCTTGTTTTTCAATAACTGAAATTAATAACCATCCTCATTAAGTTTCATGTCAACCTAAATGTTTAACTTGCTTAAACATATGAATATATTGCAAGATTGCAAACTGTTTTACATTCACTACATTTCAAACATGCACTGTTTAGGAGTTACAGCTAATTCATATGAGTAAAATAATTCTGCGAGTAATTATCCATTCAATTCGAAATATAAAAATGGAATGGTGAAAGAAAAACCTAAAGTAGTAGTACTGCATTCCTATTGTTGAGTAATTTGTCAGTATTGTTATTAGCTGGTAAGTGGAAGAGGTGGTAGTATGAATCCCATCATCACCTGATTACACACAGTCATCCTTGTTTTAATCTCTTATCTCTCTGGTGTCTTGTTGAACAAGGATATCTGGCAATGTTGATGAATCATTAATTTGATGGCAAAATTTGAATTAGCTGTTCATGATGTGTAAATTAGACCTCATTTTTTCATTCATTACATATTCATAAGAATACAAAACAATCCAAACCTTATACAGCAGAAATACTTATATTACAGTCTCTCTCTCTCTCTCTCTCTCTCTCTCTCTCTCTCTCTCTCTCTCTCTCTCTCACACACACACACACACACAAACAAAGACATTTTTAACATCTCAAAGGAAGGCATTGGAATACTATTTGGACTGTGGACATGACAGCAATACATGACACGCACACTTTTTTATATTTGTTGCTTCAATGGTGATGTGAAAATAAAATCTGCAGAATGTGTTAAAATCTATATTTGCACTATGTAATGTAATGCCAATTTCTCACACAGAAATTTAACAGAGCAATGGCATAGAAAGTGTATGTTTTTCCTTCTTCAAGTCCACAGAATGACAGCAATTTTAACATTTTTCTAACAGATGGTAGAAACAATGATGGCGGCTAAATGACAAAAGGAATAAAATTGTCACCTTAAGAGAAAATATATCAAATGCTAGTGCTAGTGAAATAGCTATGTTTGTTTACAATAAACATTGTAAAACATTCATTTTATGCATGTAAATAATGAAGTTTCAATTTTTGGCATTGTGTTAACCTTACTGCATTTACACAATAGACCAACTTCTTAATCAGTTGTTGAGGCATATTAGTAAACATCTATTTTTGAGCTTTAACTGTTTCCTTACAATGTAATAATTGACATCCAAATTTATCATATCAGTGACACTGGGAAAATGGTTTATTATTGGGGTGTTCCTCTCACCCTGAAAGCAAAAATTGCTTAGCTCCTAAGCAGCTGTGTGGAATAGTAAGGGACGGTTTTGACCAGTGAAAGGATTAACTGCAGACACCCATGGATCCAAATGTGTCCTACTTTGGTTCTGGAGGAGTACAAGAATGCGCAATATTATACATTTCATCAATTTTATGAAACTTCTCACATAATTGTGAAGGAGGCCATTTTGCGTCCCATGTTTGCTACTAAGTGAATGCTAAACATTGTTAGTGACTTCTTATTATGATAAAATTTGCCTTTATAACAAAAAAGAAAAGCACCAACAAACCTATAAACAGAAACACTTTGTATAAAAATTATATCCAATTACTACAATAAATGACATTTTGCAGGAATAAAATTATCACATAGAATGAGTTGCTTTTCATAAATGTAGCCATTGCCATGACATTTACTGCCAACTTTACTCAATGATTTCTAGCAGATTTTTGTCACAAGTGAAACCAATGAATTACCAAGTAGTTCTGATAGAGTCAAGTGATAATGTAAATAATGTGTGGTGTGTGAATGTAATGTAAATACAACTGTCATTGTTATCATCAAGACCTAAAAATTTTGTTATTTACAACTATCAGCTACCCAGTTTCCTAATCTACATAAGCCTCCAAAAACATTGTGTGTTCCACTCGGGGACATTTATAATAGATGATTGGGGCGGGCACAGAGGGTCTGGCACTCCATGGAGGCAGCACCGAGTTAATCTTTGAGACTAGGGGGTGCAACAGCCGGATGTAGGTTCCAATGATTGGAGTGTCAAAAGCATGGTGAAGCAGAGTGGTTGAAATTGTCAGGTAATAAGCCATAGTGCTTCATAAAGTCAATTCCCATGACCGGAGAATCCATATCCGTCACTTGGATTGTCCAGGAAAAGAGCAATACAGCACATGTTGAAGATGAATGTTTGTGGTGCCATGAAACAACGTCATACACCCAGACCCAGGCAACTTATTGCAGTGTCAGCAGATGGAGAGAGCAAGGGGGAAGAGCTGAGTCACAGTCATACATGTCCAGTCCCAGGTAAGTAGGTGGTGTGTGAATAAGGCACCTGAGCACAGCAAGCACTGTAGAAGACTGTGACAAAATTTGTAAACAGCTTGAAAGGGGGGAAGGGGGGGAAGCAATAAAGGTCTAAGAGTTGTGGACGGCGTGAATGTGCAGCAGTCTAACACTGATCTGATGCAAGAACATTGGAACACAGTATCATTAACACTTGTGGGATTTTGATTGATGTACTGTTGTCTTCACATTCACTTATACAACTGAGGTTGAAAAGTAACACACTTTTCGCTTGAGGCATTTTAATCAGGGGAGAAAGTGAAAACTCTGTTTACATGTCATTGACAATGTTGATGGATGTGGATGATGCAAGTTCATGGTATCCATCATAGCCACGATGACGTTGAATAGCTTTATTCAGCAAACAACAACAGGACTCAAAATACATGAAAAAATACACAATGCGGAAATAAAAACAATAAATTGATGTCACCAATGTGTTTATTTACCACCAAACAATTCGTGGTAATAAAATATCAAAAGAAACAGTATTTGCAATATTAATGATTTATTTCATACCATTAGATTGTATAAACAATGAAAGCATAGAATGAACTGAGTGACACTAAGGCAGTTTAGCTACTCTGAATTTTCAATGGCCAGGGTCAGAGCAGTAGTCAGATTATTATTTTTTTTTTTATTTTTTTTTTTTGGGGGGGGGGGGAGTGGGGGGGGGAGGAGTGGGAGAGGAACAGACAACTGTAAGGTGGTAAAGAAATTTTAGAGGGAGGCAGTTTCCTTTGTCCTACCTAGCATTTGAAAACTACAAGCTTTAGGACTATACCACACGTATAGTCCACCTATTCTAAGTAACTAGAAACAAAACATTCTCCAGGTACTGCGGCATACTTTAGTGTTGCCAGATAGTGCAGATAGCCAAGCTTGGGAAACAAGTGTGGTCAGTTATTGTCCCATGTCGTGATCAGCACCGATTTCTACTGCGTTGGTGGCCAGACGTTCGGGAGGTTTTATGCCAAATTAGGCAAAGTTTTAGATTCCACTTTACATAGTAATGAAAGAAGCTATACAACATTATTATTTCACAATGTAATAAGGTCATTCCATACAAAGGGATAAAACAATATTACAGGTTGCTTGACTTGATATAGACTGTCCTGGTGGAAAAAAATGTGTATAAAAATAAAGATTGTTTGACTTACCAAAGCACAGGCTCGCCAATAGAAACAAAACAAATAAAAACACACAAACATTCAAGCTTTTGCCATCACTAGCAGCTTATTCAGGAAAAAAAGGAAGGAGAGGAGAAAGGGAAGGATACAGGTTTTAAGGAAGTGGAAAAGGAATCATTCCAATCACAGGAGTCGAAGGACTTACCTTAGGGAAAAAAAGGAAGATAAACAAATAAACACTCACACATATCCACATGCAAACACACTTAGGCAGACATTTGTAGAAAGCAAAGAAGTTGGTCAGAGATACCACTTGAGGCAGAGGCTCTGTCCACAGAACTGAGGCAAAGATGCTAAAGATGGTGGGCGGGAATTTGAATTTAGCGGAGGTTGAGACCAGGTGGGCAACAGGAAGAGAGAATATTTTGAAGGGCAAGTTTCCATTTCCGGAGTTCTGAAAGATTGGTGTTGGTGGAAAGTATCCTGTTAACCTGGACAGTGTAACACTGTGCCAAGATGTGCTGGCCGTGCACCAAGGCATGTGGGTACTATCGCAAGTGGCTCTACCCTTGAATGTGTACACCTTCCGGGTTACAGGACTGGAGTAAGTGGTGGTGGAAGGGTGCATAGGGCATGTTTTACAACGGGGGGCAGTTGCAAGGGTAGGAGCCAGAAGGTAGGGAAGGTGGTTTGGGGATTTCATAGGGATGGACTAGGAGGTTAGGTGGGCGGTGGAAATACAATCTCTGAGTGGGAAGGATCTCATTTCGGGGCAGGATTTAAGGAAGTCGTATCCTTGCTGGAGAGCCACATTCAGAGTTCGCTCCAGTCCCGGAAAGTATCCGGGGCACTTCTGGGGTTCTTCTGTGGAAGGTTCTGAATTTGGGGGGATGAGGAAGTGGCTCCGGCAATTTGCTTCTGTACCAGATCAGGAGGATAGCGGCGGGATGTGAAAGCTTTTATTAGGTTATTGGTGTACTGGTTCAGGGATTCGGGTCTGGAGCAGACTCGTTTGCCACGAAGACCTAAGCTGTAGGGAAGGGAACATTTGATGTGAAATGGATGGCAGCTGCTATAATGGAGGTACTGTTGTTTATTAGTTGGTTTGATGTGGACGGATGTGTGAAGTTGGCCGTTGGACAGATGGAGGTCGACATAAAGGGAAGTGGCATTGGATTTGGAATAGGAGCAGGTGAATTTGATGGGACCAAAGGAGTTGAGATTGAAGAGGAAATTCTGGAGTAGTTGTTCACTGTGTGTCCAGATCATAAAGATGTCATCAATGAATCTATACCAAACTTTGGGTTGACAGGCTTAGGTATCCATAAGGCTTCTTCTAAGCGTCCCATAAATAAGTTTGCGTACGAGGGGGCTAGCCTGGTTCCCATGGCTGTTCCCTTTAGTTGTTGGTATGTTTGGCCCTCAAAAGTGAAGAAGTTGTGGGTTAGGGTGAAGCTAGCTAGGGTATTAAGGAAAGAGGTTTTAGGTAGGGAAATGGGTGGTCCGTGTGAAAGGAAATACTCCATCACAGCGAGGCCCCGGGCATATGGGATATTTGTGCATAAGGAAGTGGCATCAATGGTTACAAGGATGGTTTCTGGAGGTAACAGGCTGGGTAAGAGGAGAAGGAATTAAACTTCATGGAGAAGAAATAAAAACTTTGTGGTTTACCAACGTCACTGTAATTCTGTAAGAGGCAACAGAGGACCTGGAAGGGCAACTGAACAGAATGGGCAGCATTCTGAAAGGAGGGTATAAAATGAACATAAACAAGAGCAAAACAAGGGTAATGGAATGTGGTCTAACAAACTCAAGAAGAAAGAACTCAAAAAGAAAGGAACTTGTGCAGTTTTACTACATAAATAATTAATGCCAGTTAAAGGCTTGCTGACTAATCTATTATGATGAATGAAATTCGGTCAAAAATTTCTACTTCTCATAAAATTACCAGTTCCCTGCCGCATAAAATGGTAAAAATTTGAATAACCTTTATTATATAATAAACTTCTTGGCCAGTATTTTGATGCCTATTATGTACTTATATCACAAATAACCTACGAAAATGCAAGAGTGATCAAGTAAGCATATTTTACCATTCAAAACATTATTTCCCGCATTTTATACTATTTCACTGAAGTCTCTTGAAAAGTGTAAAAACAGGGCTTTACTGTAATTTGTTTCAAAATTTCAGGGACAGTTCTTTAGAGAAAAGAAGGAGAAACTTGCTGAAACATGACTTTGCAGGAAAGTTTACACAGTATACAAGATGCAATTCAAGGATACCACTGGGCCAACAATGAAACAACTGTTTATCCATTTGTGTTACATTTTAAGAATGAGGATGGGAAATTAACCAGCCACTAAACATCTATCTTAAGTAACTATTTATGATACAATACAATAGTTATACAAGCCTTTCAGAACCACATGATACATTATATTAAAGAAAAACTTAACCTGAAGTTGAGAAGGTAATTTACTATTCAGATGGAAGTGGCAGCCAATATAAGAATAACAAATATTAACAAACAATTTTCCTATCACAAGGCATATTTTCAATTACAGGCCAAAAGGCACTGTTTGCTTCTTGCGACAAAAACAATGCTTGGGATGGAGTGGGAAACACAACCAACTGTTAAGTAAGGCCAGTTTACAAAGAATTACACAAGATCAAATTCTTAAAACTAATCAAATGTACAGCTATTGCAAAGAAAATATCAAAGGAATTATTTGTTTCCTTGACAGAAAAGAGGCCATTCTTACCCATCTCAAGAAACTTAAAACCAGTTTTCAACAATGGTTTGAAGAGCAAAGTCACAAATTTCCACATATTTCACACTGCTGGAGAATATAGAGTAAGATGATATAAAACTTCTAAAACTGAAAACTATGAAGATCACTGCAGTAGTTAAATTGTACCCTTAACTTCAGAAGATAATGAAACAGTGGCATACATTTATAATGGACAGTGCTCACATAGAACAAATAAGCTTGAAACATAATGATGTACATATGCAATTTTACCATCCGGCAGGATTTCATACATCTTTTGAACATCTTTTAAGGAGTCTGCTAGTGAGGGAGTTTGGGTTCCAAATTCAATGACAGTTTTTGAACTTAGCAGAGCAACAGGGAGAGCATATTCTATCTAAAGAAAACTCTCAGAAAATTAAGTGTGCTCCTAAATTATCATCAAAATCTATAAATTAAAATGTGTACAGTATACAGATTTTTAAACTGAAAAATATAATCAACTGTTAATTAAATTAACTGCTTACTTTATGAAGACTTGTAAAAGTATGCCTGTAATTGCTATAGCTTAACTACAGTGACTACGTGTAATGTGATCAAGGTTATTTTACAGTCAAATTCTATTTTAAATTAATTTCAAAAAGGAAAAACAAAAGTTACAACTTGGTTTAGCATCAAATACCAACACTGAAATTTTTATTACAGTTCACCAAAACGTAGATGCAAGATAGTTCAGATTTTTTTTCTTAGACCCACAAAAGATATTAAGCCCCAAAGTTGTAAAATACACAAATACTGTTTTAAAAATTTGTTTAAAAAAATAAGAGATTTATTTTGGTACCATGTTAGTGTTATGCCATGTATCACATCCAAGTGTTAAATTATTTGTGGAACTTTATTCTTTCATTGAAATTCTAAGACGAAAACTGGAGTTTATTCAATTGCGATTTAGAAATTTTGCAGCCATTTTCCTTTAATAGGATTAGTTTCGTGTTATTGTTTTTGGGCTTGAGTTATAGGAGACTATGTTCTGGACAAAATGCTTTGTGCTTCATTCATGTAGCATTAATTTATCATAACAGTCTGTAAAGCATAAAATATGCTCGCTGAGCTCAACAGAAATGTCATCCCTCTGAAACAACAAGAAAATTCGAACAATGGTCCACTCAAATACGAGTCCTTTGTCTTAAAAACTGAACCTCCTCCCTCAGTTGTTAACGTGAATGTCTCATTGTAATGGACTTTACTGCTAGTTCTCAATTTGAAGAAAAAGAAAAAAGGGGGTGGGGGAAGGTCATACAAAGGTGTCGGTGGAAGAAAGTGCTTAACTATGATAGTTTATTTTTGTGTTGCTAAAAAGTACATAGAGAGGATAATGCAATCTTGCTGAATATGTGGAGCTACTTGTTATCAGCATATAGTGCATTCAGAAACACAACAGCCAACAGACCAATCCTAACAAAAATTGAAAGTTAGCACATTATTCAACTGGTCCCTTTATATCTCCCTCAGGGCCACACTGGTGTACAGCTGAAATATCAACATTGAACACTCTACTCTAATGTAAGTAAATGTATAAGATTATTTTTACCTTTCCAATGATTGGAAGTTCCACTGATCCCCAGGTGTCAGCTCCCCAGTGCACCAAACCAGACCCCAAGTCGGCAGTTACAATGCCACATAATGCTGCTGTTAATATTGTGCTGAGATTTTCCAGCCGAAAATGGATTATAATGAAGATGAAGTTCACCATCATTAACGTAATACAAATTCCCACACAGATGCATTCCTGTGTTCTTTTACCTGCAAATTAAATAGTTTTAACATCTTATGAATATAAGATTACCGCCCAATAGAAATATTGGTAATTAATAGCATTTGATGATTAAACACTATGAAGTTCACTGCAAACATTGACCATGCCAATGCACTAAATGTTACACAATTTTAATCTTATTAATTATGGTAGCAATGTATGTACACAGTTGGGTGACAACATTTATAGTTAGGCCATAGGTAGAAATTCTCCACGTTGAGATTTGCTGTGTGCTTGTAGCTGACGGGAGGCCAGCGAGCAGGCCGACGTTGGTGGCTTGTGCCAGCTTAGGATTTTCCAGTTCGTTTCCGGTGAAGGGAGAGAGGGACAATGGCGAGCGCCAGGCACAGTGCAGTGCACAGTGTGAAATAAAATATTCTAATACTACTGGCATTTGAAGTAATACGATGCAGTTAGGAACCTTTAAGGCCCTCATTACAAAATAGCCTGTTGATAAATAAACAATACATTAGCTGATATAGTCACATATGGCGTAATATGTTTAATTGACAATGAAAAGTAATAAATTACCAATGAAGACAAGACAGTTACACAACTAGCATGGCAATGTTTGTTTATAAAAATAATATATTAACTATTTCTCATTTTATTTTCAATTAATCTTGTGTATTTTATCTTGAAGTATTCAGTTAAATCACTTATCTGTGATATAAGAAATTGCACGATTATGATAAATAGTACAAAGGATGTTTATACCAATATAAAAACCTAAGAAGAAGTTTGTTTAATGTGTAGTGTAATTATTTTGATTTTAAGTAAAGTTTTAGAAATGTATTGGCTGAGCGCTGTACGTTGGCAAATTGGTTACAACAGCTCACATGGGGAAGTTGATGATGTAGGGGAAAAAACCGCAAATTGGTTACAACAGCTCACATGGGGAAGTTGATGACGTAGGGGAAAAAACCCCGGCAGTTGAGCTCTTGGCGCGCGAGGGCAGGAAGTGACGAGACTGGAGCACGTGGGGTAGCTGGCCGGGCGGCATCGCTCGGCGATCAGTCGGCATGTGGATCTCGAGGTGGAGGTTATAGATTTGTGTATGGCATTCGCCACGTGTGGTTGCTCGTCGTAGACTGCACCAAGTTGAATCGAATGCTACTGGGTGTTTGTGAATATTTAGCCGGTGGAACAAGGTGTGCATCGCATTGAATTAAAGTGACTGATTTGTTAATGAAACACAGGTCGTCACATAGGCATGAACATAAACGGTGTTTGAGACAGCCACATGGTGTGAAAACAATTTGCGACAAATATTCATTTTGTCTGGGGGCTCACAAGCTATAACTTTATTTGATAAATGTGTCGACGTACAGACGTATCAGCCACAGGGATCTAATAAATTGTGAAATAAACAACAAAGTGAACTTTCACTTGTTTCAAAAATAGTAGTTAGTACACCCCTTTCTCTCATGAACTTGATTTTATTATGAATTTGTTTTGTTAATCATATGTAGGGAAGAAAAGCTGCGAACGTGTGATATCATCCCCTAGAAAATGAGTCAAACAGTCACAATCACAGTTCCAGTGTTTTTGCATGTTTAGGAATTTGGTTCGCAGCTGGTGGTTGTGAGTTTTAAAAATTAAACTTTCTCTATTTTAAACTCTCACCCCCAACCTTCACGCTCGCATGAAGCTACAATCTTGAAAAAAATATAAGCTAATAGAAACTCTACTACATTCATCACTCTGACAAAAGAAAACTATTCACTTTATGTAGAAAAAATTAAACCTACTTCAGTGCAATTCATGTTCATGAGCTGTGTTACAATGGTCATCAAATTACCTTGTTCATGAATGAAATTTTCACTCTGCAGCAGAGTATGTGTTGATATGACACTTCTGGCAGATTAAAATTGTGTGCCAGAACCGGGATTTGAACCTGGCTCCTTTCCATTTCGCAGGCAAGTGCTCTACTGTCTGAGCTATCCCGGAAAACTTCACAGTCCATCCTCATAACTTTACTCCTGCCAGTACCTCACCTCCTACTTTCCAAACTTCACCGAAGTTCTCCTGCAAACTTTAAAGAACTAGCACTCCTGGAAGATAGGATATGGTGGAAACATGGCTTAGCCACAGCCTAAGGGATGTTTCAAGAATGAATAAGCCAAGTCTCCACCATACCGTTTCTTCCAGGAGTGCTAGTCCTGCAAGGTTTGCAGGATAATTTCTGTGAAGTTTGGAAAGTAGAAGGTGAGGTACTGGCAGAAGTAAAGTTCTGAGACAGACTGAAGTGTGCTGGGATAGCTCAGATGGTAGTGCACTTGCCCACGAAAGGCAAAGGTCTCAAGTTCAAATCCTGGTTCCAGTAAACAATATATATTTACCTTGTTCATGTTCGTCACAGGTCTATGTTTTTTATACAAGCATTATATCCCATATTTATCATTACTGTACACATTATTATAAGAATGGCACCATCAACTCATAATGTCAGAAATATATAGGCTGGGTAATGTTCACATAATTAGTTTTTGAACTTACATTTCTGACAATCAGTTGATGGTCCCAGTCTTATATCATTGTGTGTGTGTGTGTGTGTGTGTGTGTGTGTGTGTGTGTGTGTGTGTGTGTGTGTGTGTGTACAGGATGTATCAAAATGAATGGTGCAAACTTACAAAGTTGAAAGTCAAGGCACAGGTCCACCTCAACCTATCCATCTTTGGGCATGCATTAGATGCCACTACACAGCAGCAGCAAAACATGCCTGAGCTCCATCATGCATGTACGACATACTCTGATATTGCTGAAGGGGAGAACCGTCAAGCAATCCTGGAAGATGACACCACAGAAACCTAAAGTTTCTCCGACCATTAAGTTTTGGTGGAAAAATGTGTGGCTCAATGAGTTTATCACCTAGCACCCCTAACCACACATTCAATGAGAAACTATGTGGTGACTTATGAACAGAATGTGGTTTATTACAAGATGGTTTGGTTTTGGGAGGGACTAAACTACAAGGTTATCAGTTCCTTGTTCCAGTAACAGAGGTTTCCGTAAAGTTCTCATCAAACATAGGATTTAACAAATCAAAAAATAAAAGTAGCAAATGAAAACGAAGAAACAAGAAGGATTTTAAGAATACCAGAGTGTCTTGGCCATGTGATCACAAAAATAAAAGGATGAAGAGCAGGAGGCACTTCAACCAGCAGCTTGGGGATCCTGCAGAAATTTGCTAGGATCCTCTGCCACGTGGAGAAGCCTCAGAAGGGAGTGTCCCGAAGGATCCCTTCTGAGCAAGAGGAGCCAGAGAAGGCTGTTGCTTCTCCGGCTAGGGGATGGGACCGACATTCCTGGTGTTTGGGGGGTCGTTGCTCCCAAGGTGAAGAGTGCGGGAGGAACCAAAGAGGAAGTGCTCCCAAAATTCAAGGGAGTGGGAGTAGTCTATCAGGCCTGGGGGCCCACAGGTGTCAATTGCAAAGTTTGTGATCTGGTTACTGTAGATGGCGACAGTGAGGCTGTTGTGGAATATGATGAAATCGTGCTCACAGGGAGGAGCTTCTAATATTTGCACTTTGTTTCTGAGTAGGCCAATCTGTCCAGGGTCTTTTACTCCATAATTTTTCATTCTTTGTGAAGAACCACACTGGCAGGTGAGCAAGGGGAGTGGTGTTGGTTCAGCTGACACATACTGGAGGAGGGGTACAAGGGGCATTCTGATGGGACGCACGTCCCCACTCTAGACATATAGGGTTGGCATCACATTTGGAGGACATATGCCAAAATCTCCAACACTTGTAGCAGTGCATAAGGAGAGGAACCTAGGGTTTAACATTGTACCAGTGAATCATCACCTTGACCTTTTCCAGCAATGAATCCTCCCCCAGATACGAAGATTACTGAGCGTATCTTGGATACATTGCAACATGCTGTTCACAAGAGATTTCCACTTCCTCGTACTCTTATGGGTTTATGGACAGCCTTGCAAGATGCACAGTGTCATTTCCCTCCAGCTCTACATCATACATGCCATGTCGTGTTGCGGCAATTATGTGAGCTCGTAGGAGCCCTACACAATATTAGACAGATGTACTAGTTTATTTTGCACTTCTGTGTAGTACAAAAATTAAATAATGTAATGAGGATACTTTGCAACTCACCAGTAAGACATTTGTCAAACAATAAATGCAATAAGAATAGAAATTCATAAAAATATTAAGACTAAAAGAGAAACTGACAACAGAAACTCTAGTATCATAGCAATTCAACAGTACATGCATGGGAAAATCATCCATGTTAACAGTAACAAATATGAAATCCTGACCAAGTACTGCTCAGCTCCAAAAAAAAAAAAGTGTTTCAGGAGTAGAGAAATGAATGCAAAATTGTGTAATAATGCACTAGTTTATAAAACACATTTCGGAGGAATGAGAGCAATCATACAATCATTACACAAAAAAGAAAGTTAGGCAGATGAATAATTATTGCAAAGCATTAAAAGGTGCAGATTCTGGTGAACACTATATAGAACAAAAGCTGAGAAAATGAAAAATCATAAGTGTGCTTTACTGTGATTCATCATGATGTCCGTGTGCTAAGTAGTCATCCTTCTTGGCCTTTGCATTGTTTGATACTTCAGAATGGCAGTACTTTTAACTATTCATGTAATTTTATGCAGAATTTGTAGATTTACTACAACAAACCACTTCTTACATACGTTTCATTAGCTGAATGGATAGGCTGACGGTTTACGACACAATGGACGCAAGTTAGAGTACCACTTGAGTAATTTTTTTTTTAAATTTGACCTATGCAGGTAATATTGTTTACTTTCGTACAGTCCTACAGTCTTAAACACATTTCATTTTCTAATAGCCTAATCTTTAAAGAAATACAAATGATAGCCATAGTAGAAATGGTTACATGTCTTTGTATTTACTTCGACTGCCACATGATGAATCCATAGTGTTAAACTAAGATGATTGTATCAGTAGACAGGCATAATTTTCTAAGTCCTTAGACACAGTTTACATGAGCGAGTGGCTGTGCCTTCCATTACCTGTTGTTTCTAGTTTAATATTTATTCTTCAACTCTGGTAGGACTGTTCAGTCAGCTTATACGTGTCTCTTAGCTGAAAACTACAGAGACGCCAACCATGTGGTGGTTGAAGTAATTATAAACAAAATGCATCCATTTTCAATATTATCACTATGAACATGTGTCTGTCTGATTAAAGGTTAGATTATTATAAAATAGAATCTTCTAAAAACCTATAAAAGCCTACAACTGCATAATTTTTAGCGAATTAATATTTATTATATTATCTGCATGAGATCTAAAAAACTTTAAAAAAATAAAATGACACCAGTGGGATTCGAACGCACACCTGTTGTGTTCATAAACTGTCATCCTGTCCACTAACTCAATGCAACATATGAGAGAAGTGCTTCGTTGTAATAAATGTACCCATGTGGAATTCTTGGACCTCAACTGTTTCTACATGCTCAGATACTGTTTTCCAAAATAAATGATATGTGAATTAAAGTGCAATGAATCTTGACATATACTATATCTTAATTATTGTATACACTTCAACACTTTTCTTATTGTATTGCTTCTATTTGACAATATAAACGGCAAGCAGAAGCTGCAGAAACCGCTGGAGTTGACAACACTCGCACTTATGAGCTTGGGCATGCGTAATGCTTTGTCCTTGGACTTTATTCAGGCCAGGTAATCTTTTTGTCCCCCATTGTGCATTCTCCAATCCCATAATTATTCAGGCATCAACCTATGATAACTCCTTTATTCTCCACACCCAACAGTTAGTACCCCTCTCTATTCTCTCTCTCTCTCTCTCTCTCTCTCTCTCTCTCTCTCTCTCTCTCTCCTGTGTGTGTGTGTGTGTGTGTGTGTGTGTGTGTGTGTGTGTGTGTGTGTGTAAGTTGCTTTCTTGTTAATTAATGACAGTGATGATGTATTATGCTGTCTGACTGGTGCGCAAGCTAGAAGATGAAAGATTACTTCAATGTCTTAATTAGTGTGAGCCCCTTCAGCCTCCCTAACTTAAATGTTAATGAATAGGTCCAAGAAGATGTATTGGAGTTATACCAGCATCAATCACTACTTCACACACAAGCTACAGCTATCTGCCCCTCCCCCTTTTTTTTTTTTTTTGAGAATGATAAAAATGTCTTTGGAACTCAATATCCTCCACTTAAAACATGTAACACAGGAGTATAACAGGGTTGGTCTTTTGGGAAGACCACACACTGTATAAGGGGAACAAACTATTTGCTCTTTAATTTGTATCTGTTTAAGCTTGACGTCTTCACGTGATCGTTACCGTTTTTAGTTTTCTCATAGCACATAAAAATACATTTACAAGTCATATAGAATTTTAAAAAATAAATGATACAGTAGTATAATGGCTAATTTCTGTTAGAGTTTTACATTTAGTTTTAGGTATCAAGCCTATTTGCAATGGATGTTTGGTAATGAGATTAATTGGCCCCAATAAGGTTGAATAACCAAGATGGATACAAAATCAATGACATGAACGATGTTTCCTAAACCCATGCTGATTCATAGAAAGAAGCTTTTCCGTTTCAAGGAAATTTACTATATTTGAACTGTGAATATGCTCTAAAATTCTACAGGAAACTAATGTCAATGATATTGGCCTGTAATTGTGTGGGTCAGTTCTCTTTCCTTTCTTATAAACGGGAGTCACCTGCGCTTTTCTCTTTTTTCCAATCACTTGGACCTTTGCGCAGAATTAAAGATTCATGATAAATGCAAGCTAAGTAGGGGGCCAATGCCGCAGAATACTCTTTGTAAAACCGAAATGGTATTCCATCCATACCAGCAGAGTTTTTCGTATTTAGCTCTCTCACCTGCTTCTCTACACTGGAAATACCTATTAGTATGTCCTCCATTTCGGAATTATTAAGTTGATCAAAAGATGGTACATTTGTGCAGTCCTCCTCCATGAAAGATTTCTTAAAGGTTAAATTTAGAACTTCAGCTTTCTGTTTGCTTTCTTCTATTACTGTCCCGGAATGATCAACGAGTGACTAAACAGTGGGTTTTGACTGTCATCATTTGCGTGTTTTTTTTTTTTTTTTTTTTTTTTTTTTTTTTTTTTTTTAAATCCAGAGTGCAACAGTCTTTTCTTTCTCAGCAGCTTTCTAACATTATTATTATACCATGGTGGATCTTTTCCATTCTTAATCATCTTTACTGGCACATAGTTCTCTAACCCTTTATTTACAATGCACTTAAATTTAGTCCACAATTCCTCTACATCCATAGTCCCGGAATTAAATGATGCCCATTCATTTTAAAAGGTTTATGTAAACATATATAATAGACGAAGATTACTCACCAGGCGAAGGAGCACAGGTGTGACAGCATCACAAATAAATAAATGAACACACACACACACACACACACACACACACACACACACACACACACACACACACACACACACACACACACATATGCTAGCTTTCGCAGCCTAGCTGTTTCATCAGGCAGAAGGGAAGGAGAGGGAAAAGGAAATGATGAGGGTTTTAAGGAAGGAGGTAAGGAGCCATTCCAATCCCGGGAGAGGAAAGACTTACCTTGGGGGAAAAAATGGAGGGTAAACAAATGCACACATGCCCACACATTCATACAGACACAAGTACACCTAGGCAGACATACTGTAGAAAGTTCTTTGCTTTTTTTAGATCTCATGCAGATAATATAATAAATATTAATTCGCTAAAAATTATGCAGTTGTAGGCTTTTATAGGTTTTTAGAAGATTCTATTTTATAATACTCTAACCTTTAATCAGACAGACACATGTTCATAGTGATAATATTGAAAATGGATGCATTTTGTTTATAATTACTTCAACCACCACATGGTTGGCGTCTCTGTAGTTTTCAGCTAAGAGACACGTATAAGCTGACTGAACAGTCCTACCAGAGTTGAAGAATAAATATTAAACTAGAAACAACAGGTAATTCCCTACTTCCTGAAGACGCAACTGGGTTGCGAAAGCTTGCGAGTGTGTGTGTGTGTGTGTGTGTGTGTGTGTGTGTGTGTGTGTGTGTGTGTGTGTGTGTGTGTGTTCATTTATTTATTTGTGATGCTGTCACACCTGTGCTCCTTCGCCTGGTGAGTAATCTTCGTCTATTTTTTATATTTTATTTTTCCTGCTAGGAATTTTTCGTCTTAATATTCGTATATTAAGACAAAAAATTCCTAGCAGGAAAAATTAAATATAAAATATAAATATAAAAAATAGACGAAGATTACTCACCAGGCAAAGGAGCACAGGTGTAACATCATCACAAATAAATAAATGAATACACACACACACACACACACACACACACACACACACACACACACAAGCTTTCGCGACCCAGTTGCTTCTTCAGGCAGACGGGAAGGAGAGGGAAAAGGAAATGATGAGGGTTTTAAGGAAGGGGGTAAGGAGCCATTCCAATCCCGGAAGAGGAAAGACTTACCTTGGGGGAAAAAATGGAGGGTAAACAAATGCACACGCACCCACACATTCACACAGACCCAAGTACACCTAGGCAGATATACTGTAGAAAGCAAAGAAGTTAAGAAGTTCGCTTAACTTCTTTGCTTTCTACAGTATGTCTGCCTACGTGTACTTGTGTCTGTGTGAATGTGTGGGTGTGTGTGCATTTGTTTACCCTCCATTTTTTCCTCCCAAGATAAGTCTTTCCTCTCCCGGGATTGGAATGGCTCCTTACCTCCTTCCTTAAAACCCTCATCATTTCCTTTTCCCTCTCCTTCCCTTCTGCCTGAAGAAGCAACTGGGTTGCGAAAGCTTGTGTGTGTGTGTGTGTGTGTGTGTGTGTGTGTGTGTGTGTGTGTGTGTGTGTATTTATTTGTGATGCTGTTACACCTGTGCTCCTTTGCCTGGAGAGTAATCTTAATAGACAAGGATTACTCACCAGGCGAAGGACCACAGGTGTAACAGCATCGCAAATAAATAAATGAACACACACACACACACACACACACACACACACACACACACACACACACACACACAAACGCAACCTTTCGCAACCCAGTTGCTTCTTCAGGCAGACTGGAGAGTCTTACCATAAATTATTTACAGAAGAATGGAAAAACTGGTACGAACTGACCTTGGGGAAGATCAGTTTGAATTTAGGTTAAATGCAGAAACATTTAGGCAATACTTATAAGTATATTAAGGAAATGCAAACCTATGTTTATACCTTTTGTAGATTTCAAAAAAGCGTTTGAAACGCTGACAAATACACTTTCAAATTATGAAGTATTAGGGGTAAAATATGGGGAATTAAAAGCAGTATGTACACTGCTGGAAATAAAAATTAGTACAGCCTCTCCTCTTAAAAGTTCTCTAATTCAATCAAGATTTATTGCTGAAACAGTGTATTTGAAGTGTCACATAAATTGATATTTACTGAAAGTACTCATGTATCAGGTGGCAATCCACACTGCAACCCTCATATTAGTATGTGGTGTAGTCTCCATGGTGGCAATATAAGTGCTCATTATGATATCCATTTGATCATACAGATGGCAAACACTGCCTTGGGATACTTTAATCCATGCCTACTCAACCTGTTCACGTAATTCTGCACGAATTGTGGTTGACGAGCCCCACGTCATTTCTCGACCCATTCTATCCACAAATGATCAATTGGAGATATGTTCAGAGATCATGCAGGGCAGGGAATTTTCTGCACATTTTCCAGAGCATGTTGTGTTTCATGTGCAGTGTGTGGGCTGACATAATCCTTTTGGAACAACCATCACGCCCTGTTGCAAGAATGGCTAAAGAAAGGGCCTGACAATGTTTTGCTCCTACCAACAAGTACTGATTGCAATATTCTCACTAACGAGGATCCAAGTTATAACACCAAAGACTATTAGGCCTTGGACCAATACACTCTACAAGACAGGCATTCAACAGGTCATTGTCATACACAGAAATGACCATCAATTGTGTGCAACAGAATCTGCTTCCATCACTGAAGACCATGACCTGCCCTTCCATCTTGTAAGTGACCTTATGATGGCATCAGTCAAGCCATGCACATTCATGCTATGTCAGGATTGGAAGACAGGCTCAAGATGTGTGTGCTCACAGTTCCATTGCTACTAATGGTTGAGAACAGTTCATGTTGACACTTCATCTGTGGTGTGGCAGCTGTATGATCTTCAACTGCAACCTTTACAATACTTGGCATATGTCTGTGGTGCATGGATGTCGAGAAACACACCTAAAGGTATGACCATTGCAACCAACATTGTTGCACAACTGGCACAATGTGATCCCTTTCAAACTTGCTGACCTAAAAAGGTAAAGCAGTCAACAATCCGAAGATTGGTTTGAACACCACAGTGCTTTACTAGGCATGGTCCTGTTTGGAGGTGGTATGTCGTTGCCTTCATCCGACCTTCGTACTAACTTACCCAGTCAGTTATAGGGAGACCTACAGTTTAACATGGGTTCCGAACCACGGTGCTACTTGGTATTTTTCACATCAGCAACATTTCCAGATGTGAAAGAAGTGGAAAGTGACAGATAAAAATCCTAAGACCTGGCGGAGATCGAACCCGCGACCTTTGGATTTGTAGTCTGGCACTCTGCCACTGTGCTATTAAGCCTACCTGTAGGAAACATGAGTGCACCTCCGTGGTACAGCACCTGCTTACTTTCACATGTTACAATCACAGAGATCCTTATAGCTATCAACATTAACTATTATAGGGTGCGCACAGTTGCCACTCTGACAGTTACGTCACCAGACTCTGTTGGACAATGAAACAATTCTCAGTGCATCTACTACCACTAAGTGGCAGCTGCAATCATCACATAAAATTGATGTCACCTAAGTTCTAAGTGTACTTCCTTTTTTTGCAACAGTGTAACATGTACAGAAACTAGACTGCAGTTGTAAGAGTCAAG
Source organism: Locusta migratoria (assembly GCA_026315105.1). NCBI lineage: Eukaryota > Metazoa > Arthropoda > Insecta > Orthoptera > Acrididae > Locusta > Locusta migratoria. The sequence goes on from CM048745.1 coordinate 374,425,458, forward strand.
TAGCACAGAAGGGAAACAGGGTTAATAACGAAGTAAGACTTTGTTGTAGCCTGTGTGTTGATTTGACATGGAATGACCCAGAATAGTACAATTGCCAATCTGACCATCTCAGATTTTCATAAAATCTTGTGTGTTTATTGCACATGACAAGAGAAAGAAAAATACCAAACTACAGAATTTTAGTGCAAGTAAAGACAAAAGTAACAGTCACTCAAAGATGGGGAAAATATGAGAAATACGACTGACAAAAACAGCTGAAACTACTGTTTTAACCCTAGAACAAAAATATTCTTCAATTATCTAATGTTACAAATGTTCACAATTTTTATGACATAACAAAAATTAATCAAAATTTGGTAGCACACTTTATTATTTATTTATTATTACTAATAAATAACACAGGCCACAGTCTATAGTAACAGAAACAATAGTTTGACAACAAAGAGAAACCTTATTCTGAAGAATTACTGCTTGATGCTTTTTGCTCAATGCCTTACAAGAAACACTAAAAAAAGATTGTCATATTCTCTCTCTCTCTCTCTCTCTCTCTCTCTCTCTCTCTCTCTCTCTCTCTCTCTCTCATATGGGGGGGGCGGGGGGGGGGGGGGCAGGTAGCATCTAGTTCTCCTTGGGGCAGATCATATTCCAGCAATCCACCAATGTTCTCATGATTGGGTTAAATTCCAAGGACAGACTGTATAGGGAGGTGCAGGTCATATGATATTCTTGGTATGAGTAGCCTGCTTTGAATTTAGAGCCTAAACTTTTTAGTGAGAAAATCTAAACAATTAGTAAATGAGGTATTTTTAGCAACTCTCAAACCAAGACTTCACAAATAGTGAATGGCATCACTAATTTTACAACAGAGACAATATTAGCTGCTGTTTGCCTAGGCAGGATTTTGTTTCTTTCAAGGAGAGTGGTTCCAGAATTCATAAACAAAAGTGACTAGTATTAGCACACCTGTATGAACTGTATCAGGCATTCAGAGATGAATACTCAGAACTTAAACAGGATTATTAAAATTCTGACAATTGCAACCCAATAACTATGTTTTGGGTGGTGCAACTTGTGTCCATAGTGTGTGTGTTTGCAGTATTAGCCAATATGTGAAGCTCATGTTGGAAGATTCCAGAATAAAAGAGTTTACATGTGAGGGGAAACTCTCATCTCAGCACCTACAAATACAATACTGTCTTGCTTGTATCCTTTGTAATTCTGCACATATCAACATACGAGAACTGCCCAAGTACACACTGTATGACACACCTGGAAGAGTTGTTTGATGAAAATGAAATTGATAAAGTAAAATATAAGCTTTGCACATTACAGATATAACAACTCTCCAGTCACTAATATCATCTGTGGAAGAATTCATGCAGAAACTTTTATCAAAGTTACCAGTAGAAAAATGAGCTTCTGTTGCATTCCTTCATAGTCATCCCACAGGTCTCAATTTCTACATCGGAAAGAGATACTTCGTAATAATGAATACATTGTAATATGTGATTTTGCTGAATATCATTCATTTGTCCTGCAGGATCAGTTCAGGGATTTCATTGGAACAATGTAAAGTTAATAGTTGGGTGTTTTTACCGGCCCCACAGTGCTGCTGTAGGAGTTTTAGAGTTATTCAAAGAAAGTCTACACCAGGTAGTGTGTAGGTATCCGGGCCATGTAATATTAGTCGGAGGAGACTTCAACCTTATGAGTATAGATTGGGACCTCTCTAGTTACATTTCAGGCGGTACAGACAAGCAGTCTTGCTAGCTACTTTTGGACACATTCTCCGAAAACTGTCTTGAGCAGTTAAAGCGGCAACCCATGTGGAATGGAAATATTGTAGACCTTATAGCTACAAACAGGGCTGACCTTATTAACAATGTCTGTGTAGAGATAGGAATTAGTGATCATGATATTGCCATAGCATCAATGGTGACCAAAGTTTATAAACCAACCAAGAACGCTAGGAGCGTGTTTTTGGTGGGAAGAGCCGATAAGCAATTGTTAGGATCACACTTAGAAAATGAATGGGCATCATTTAGTACCAGTACTATGGGTGTAGAGGAATTGTGGACCAAATTTAAATTCATTATACATAAAGGGTTAGAGAAATATGTGCCTGTAAAGTCGATTAAGGATGGAAAAGATCCACTGTGGTATAATAATAACAATAATGTTAGAAAGCTACTTATGGAATAGGTTCACAGATTTGTGACTGGCTGAAAGACTTCCTAAGTAATAGAAGGCAGTACGTTGTGCTCGACGGCAAGTGTTCATCAGAGACAAGTGTATCATCAGGCATGCCCCAGGGGAGTGTGATAGGACCGCTGTTATTTTCTATCTATATAAATGATCTGATGGACAGGCTAACTTGTAATTTGAGGCTGTTTGCTGATGATGCTGTGGTGTATGGGAGGTTGTCGTCTTTAACTGGCTGTAATAGCATACAGGATGACTTCACAAAATTTCTAGTTGGTGCGAATAATGGCAGCTACCTCTCAATGTAGAAAAATGTAAGGTGATGTGCATGAGTAGAAAAAACAAACCCATAATATTCAAATACAGCATTAGTAGTGAGCTTCTTGATGCGGTCGCGCCGTTCAAATATCTAGGCGTAACATTGCAGAGTGATATGAAATGGAACGAACATGTAAGGACAGTTGTGAGTAAAGCGGACAGCTGACTTTCGGTTTATTGGGGGAATTTTGGGAAGATGTACTTCATCTGTAAAGGGGACCGCGTATAAAATGCTTATTCGACCACGTCTTGCTCAAGTGCTTGGGACCCACAGCAGATCAGTTTATAGGAAGACAGAGGCAGTTCAGAGGCGAGCAGCTAGGTTTGTTACTTGTAGGTTCGACCAATGGGCGAGTGTCACAGAAATGCTCTGGCAACTCAACTGAGGATTGCTGAAGGAATGACGACATTCTTTTTGAGAATATTTGTTGAGGTAATTTGGAGGGCCGGATTTTGAAACTGAGTGTAGTACGATCTTGCTGCCACCTACTTACATTTCGCGTAGTGATCACAATGACAAGATAAGAGAATTTAGGGCTCATATGGAGGCATAAAGGCATTCTTTTTTTCCTCATTCTATTTGGGAGTGGAATAGGAAGAGAAATGCATATCAGTGGTACAGAGTGTACACTCCGCCACATACCATACGGTGGATTGCGGGGTATGTATGTAGATGTAGAATGCACAGGTCTCCATACATACATCTGTTGTTTATTATTGAAATCCAGGAAACTGTGCAAATGATCGCATGTCCTTTGTTGTTTTATCAGAATGCCTTAGACCTGAAACTGTGAGCTTTCATTATTCTCAGTGCCACTTGGTTGGCATCATCAGAACCCATTTCCATAGTGCACCCAAGAATAATAATTGCAAAAATATTAACAAAATAACTTTCATCAGGCTGATTTTAATGTCTGCAGAGTGCCATTTCTTTGCCATATAACACAGCAAAGGTTCATATGATGATGATGTTGGTATCATCAAGATACTTGCTCTGCCCACACAAGTCTGCTGCACATCTCCACCTCTCAACGACATTCAGACAATTTTTTGAATTGTGCTAAAAAAATATTGAAGTATGTCACTTTCATTATACAACCAACAGTGAGTATGATGAAAAGAATCTCTCCTTCAAGAGAAGAGGTTTGCACACATTCACACAATTACAAATACTCACAAGTTATATTGAGTTACTCCCATTGACCATTACAATATTCAAACTAAAATTTACTACAATTTTCCAAGAAATTAATCTGTAACTAGTACCCAACAACTTATATCTCGGAGATATTACAGGGTTTGTTGCATACACGTTCGAAGGTTGCTGATGGTAAGGATGTGTTTTGAATCTTAATGAAGAGACCAATGAGGTTTCAGTTTCCTATGTCCTTGTGGGCCTTCACCTTCATTTGTATACCCAGAGAAACTTGACACCTTCACTGTGGACAAGGAGGACCTTCCTACAAAGACTGATGTCAAAACAACAATGGGGCAAACTTATTTCCTTTCACCAAAAAAGGCACAAACAGTGTTATATGGGAATAACAAGTCTAGATGATACATTTGTCATGTTGTTGTTTTCAGTCCGGAGACTGGTTTGATTCAGCTCTCCACAATACCCTATCCTAAGCAAGCCTCTTCAACTCCACATAAGAACGGCAACCTACATCTGTCTCAATCTGCTTACTGTATCCATCTCTTGGTCTTCCTCTGGAATTTTTACCCCACACACTTCCCTCCAACGCTAAATTCACAATTCCTTGATGTCTAAGAATGTGTCCTACCAGTCGATCCCTTCTTTTAGTCAAGGTATGCCAGAAATTCCTTTTCTCTAAAACTCTGTTCAGTACCACCTCATTAGTTATGGGATCCACCCACCTAATTTTCAGCATTTTTCTGTAGCACCACATTTCAAAAGCCTCTATCCTCTTCCTGTCCACACTTTTTATCGTCCATGTTTCACTCCAATACAAGGCAACACTCCACACAAATGCCTTCAGAAATGACTTCCTTAGGCTTACATCAATATTCAATGTTAGCAAATTTACTCTTTTTCAAGAACGCTTTTCTACCCATTGCTATTCTGCATTTTATATCCTCTGTACTTCAACGATAATTTGTTATTTTACTGCCCAAGTAACAAAACTCATCTACCTCCTTTAATGCTTTGTTACCTAATCTACAGTAATTCCTTCAGCATCACGTGATTCTCTTAGACTGCACTTTATTACGCTCGTTTTGCTCTTGTTAATGTTCATCTTATACGCACCTTTTAGCACACTGTCCATTCCTATTTTAATGCATTATTTTATTCTTGAATGCTGGTAAGTAGTTTTATTTATTCACTACTTCTGTTTTGCCTTCATGGTATTGTCGATTGGTATTTGATCTTTTGTTATTACACACAGTATCTGTACCTCTATATATGATACTTGTCAAAGTCATTTACGTAATAAATAATAAAAAGTGACTTTGACAACTGTAACCACATATCACATAGAGGTGCAGATATTATATGTAATAACAAGAGATCAAATACCACTCGACAATGCCATGAAGGTGAAACAGCTGTTGTGAATAAATAAAATTATTTAGCAGCATTCAATGATAAAACAATTTATTAAAATGTCATATTATGATATATTCAATTCTTGCCAGCCCTATGATGAAAAAAGTTTTGTCATATTTGTTTCTGTAAACCTTAACTTATTTACCAAGCTTTCCAAATGTGTTCAGCTGGAATGACTACATCATATTTTGGATCAGCAAAGGTCAGATGTCACAGTATGATCTTACATAAATACTTTCTACAGACCTGTTAACTGTAGTAACTTATTGTGCTATGTTATAAGAGCAACTATTTAACAATGAACATGTTTGCAGTGCTAGGTGCCATACAGTTGGAGTATGAATACAATTTTCTTCCAAATGCAGTCAACTTCAGGTAAGACCAGTTTGCATTCACGAAAAATGAAGGAACATTGGAGACAATACTCGCTTTATGGCTTATCTTAAAAGCTAGATTAAGGAAAGACAAACCTACATTTCTAGCTTTTGTAGGGTTAAAGTGTACGACGCTTTTCACCAGGCTGCATTGGTTATGTTGGCACCAATAGTAATGACTGTAACTCAGAAGACCAATAAATGTTTTTTTAGCGAGAACTTCAATTAAAACGGAAATTATTTTTTCTGAACAGACAAGGGTACATACAAGAACCTGTCAACCATAGATCAAGTACAGTATTAATTTTGCTGCGAGTGAAACGACCAGCAATAACATTTACTCTGTAGCTCGTGAAAAAAAAATTATGCAATTCTAAACTTGATTGTTCTTCTGTTGCCAACATAAGCACTAGAGCCCAGTGAGAAGTGTCGTAAAATTTTACCCTTTTGTAGATTTGGAGAAAGCTTTTGACAATGACAATAGGAATACACTTTCAAATTCTGAAATCAGCAGGAGTAAAATATAGGCAACAGGAGGTTATTTACAACTTGTACCAAAAGCAGACAGCAGTTATCAAGAGTTGAAGGGCATGAAAGGGATGCAGACATTGGGAAGGGAGTATGACAGGGTTGTAGCTGTGGAGGAATGCAAAGAGAAATTTGGAGAAGTAATTGAAGTTCAGGGAAAAGAAATAAAAACTTTGCAGTTTGTTGATGACATTGTAATTCTGTAAGAGACAGCAAAGGTCCTGGAAGAGCAATTGAACAGAATGGACAGTGTGTTTGAAGGAACATGAAAGATGAACATTAACAAGAACAAAACAAGTGTAATGGAGCGCAGGCCAAGAAAATGATGAGGCACTGTGCAGATATTGATAGCAAAAGGAAGCCAATCATGTGTCACTGAGGGAGCTAAGGAAAATCTGTCTCAATTTTGTTTTGTAAACATTATTGTGCTTTCCATGTAAATGTTTTACACGAGTGTCATTGTAAATCTCTGATGACATGAATATTTTTATAGCTAGCAGATAGTGACATTTGTATAAATACCTTAATGTTTGATGAAATTCAGTGCAAATGTCATTGCTCTAATCGTCACTGTCACTACAGAATGTCATCATCAAAGGACCATACAGCAAAAACCAGTCCTGCCCCCCTTTTTACATAGCTTTGACTGCAAAGTATTTTAAATATTTAAAAAAATATATTATAGAGGAGGAATTCCTAGCAGGAAAAATATATATAAAAAATAGATGAAGATTACTTACCAGGCGAAGGAGCACAGGAAGTGATAGTAGTACAAATAAATTAATAATTTCACACACACACACACACACACACACACCAGCTTTCACAGCCTAGCTGCTTCTTCAGGCAGAAGGGAAGGAGAGGGAAAAGGAAATGATGAGGGTTTTAAGGGAGTGGGTAAGGAGTCATTCCAATCCCGGTACAGGAAAGACTTACCATGAGGGTAAACAAATACACACACACACACACACACACACACACACACACACACACACACACACACCTAGGCAGACATACTGTAGAAAGTATGTCTGCCTAGGTGTGCTTGCGTTTGTGTATATGTGTGGGTGCATTTGTTTACCCTCCTCCTCCCCCCCCCCAAGGTAAGTCTCCTTATCCACTCCCTTAAAACCCTCATCATTTCCTTTTCCCTCTCCTTCCCTTCTGCCTGAAGAAGCATCTAGGCTGCGAAAGCTAGCTTCTCTCTCTCTCTCTCTCTCTCTCTCTCTCTCTCTCTGTGTGTGTGTGTGTGTGTGTGTGTGTGTGTGTGTGTGTGTGAGATTATTAATTTACTTGTGCTATTATCACTTCCTGTGCTCCTTCGCCTGGTAAGTAATCATCTATTTTTTTATGTATATAAAAAAATTGTATCATTGACAAAATCTAGTCAATTTTAACTCATTAAAAAACTGTCTCACAAAATAATATATTATTTCCTATAATGAAAATTAATATATTAATTAAAACACACACCTCACATAAATGTCATTACGATATTTAAATTACGCTCCATATTCCTCGAAGGCCATGAAAGACACTTCTCTGAATGTCTGCCTTTCCCTACCAACATCTGCACATAAAAAGCTTGTGCCACCTAAACTAGTATTTAGTCCATCTATCAGCATAGGAACTGCAAAGCAGTCCAGTTGTCAATGAAAGCTGCTCCTTTGATAACGGACTACATCCACCTCCTTGTCTTATCTCCCAATAAAGAAACCACCTTCAAATCACTAACAATTATTTTCAGTCAATTTGTGTTAATCATATCTACCCAAACTGCTATTGATACTGCTATCTCCTTTCCATTTACTTTTTTAGAACTATCATGGTATTGATTATCATGAGGACAATTCTGCTGAAGCTAGAAAAGCTGATTATGATTGGTGTTAAAATTGCACAAGATATAAAATAAATGAATGAGTCACATTTTGAGCCCACCTTATTTTAGGAAAATAATCTATTGTTTCTTAACATCTGTAACACACAAAGCAACAATGAAAAGAAATATGAAACAAATATGCATTAACATAAATTTTCCAACTAGTTTTTCAAATGGTTATCAACTTTCGTAACTCTACAAACAGGTTAATTGCCTATATTGGACAACATTGGAACCCCCACAGGAAAGATTATCTTTTTCAGTAAATAGTCAAATTCACAAGTTTATGACTAATACACTATGTGGAGAGTCATAAGTGTTAAAAATGGAGATATTACAATCCCAGGAAAACAAAATAGGACCTATCAGACAATAGGCCAATAGTTGGTATAATTTAAGAAGTTACATAGGCTATAGAAAAATGTGACATTCCAAAAGCACTGGCTTTGCTCATACCCTAATTAATGTATCTTTAAAGTAGTTAGTTCTTTGTCTCTCTCTCTCTGTAACTATTTTTAAAAGGATCAATGTAGCTCTATAGCTAGTTTTGCTTGCAATTACACTTTGAAACATATGAACAGAAACAACACGTTTCGTTTAGCCTTATTCACAACAATAACATTTGAATGAATAGCACAGTAATCAAATGGGCAAGAACTAAATATACAAATGGCCAACAATAAATAATTTGCCACGATTCTAAGTTTTCCTTTCGTTTGACATACTTTGTAATTGTAAGTCACAAAAAAGATTAAATGAAATAAAATCAGATCAGGAAGGCAGGAGGAAATGTCACCTGACAACACCCTCCACAATAAACTAGGCATTCAGAAAAGAGGCCAAATAATAAGATGCGCAGCAAAACAGAAAGATCAATTTGAACTTGTAAACATAACTATGTGAGCCAACAAACACAGTATTCAAGAGGAA